>CAUYQU010051212.1:0-24540 GCA_963574635.1 Cheracebus regulus | reverse complement strand
AAGCTTATCCATCACTATCAATTTGGCTGCATCCCTGGGATGAAAGGCTGGTTCAATATCTGCAAATCTATAAATGTAATCCATCACATAAATAGAACCAAAGACAAAAATCACATGCTCAATAGATGCAGAGAAGGCCTTTGACAAAATTGAACAGTGCTTTATGCTAAAAACTCTTAATAAATTAGGTATCCGTGGATTGTATCTCAAAATAGTATGAGATACTTATGACAATGCCACAGCCAATATCATACTGAATTGGCTAAAACTGGAAGCATTCCCTTTGAAAACTGGCACAAGACAAGGAGACCCTCTCTCACCACTCCTATTCAAAATAGTATTGGAAGTTCTGGCTAGGGTCATCAGTCAAGAAAAAGAAATAAAGATTCTTCATATAGGAAGGGAAGATAACAAATTGTCCCTGTTTGCAGATGACATGATTGTATATTTAGAAAACACCATCGTCTCAGCCCAAATTCTCCTTAAGCTAATAAGCAACTTCAGCAAAGTCTCAGGATACAAAATCAATGTGCAAAAATCGCAAGCATTCCTATACACCAATAATAAACAGCCAAATCATGAGTGAACTCCCATTCACAATTGCTACAAAGACAATAAAATACCTAGGAATACAACTAACAAGGGATGTGAAGGACCTCTTCAAGGAGAACTACAAACCACTGCTCAAGAAAATAAGAGAGGACACTAACAGATGGGAAAACATTCCATGCTCATGGTTAGAAAGAATCAATATTGTGAAAATGGCCATACTGCCCAAAGTAATCTATAGATTCAATGCTATCCCCATCAAGCTACCAATGACCTTCTTTACAGAACTGGAAAAAAACACCTTATACTTTATATGGAACCAAAAGACAGCTTGCATAGCCAAGACAATCCTAAGCAAAAAGAACAAAGCTAGAAGCATCACACTACCTGACTTCAAACTATACTACAAGGCTACAGCAATCAAAACAGCATGGTACTGGTACCAAAACAGAGATAGAGACAAATGGAATAGAACAGAGGCCTCGGAAGTAATGCCACACATCTACAACCATCTGATCTTTGACAAAGCTGACAAAAACAACCAATGGGGAAAGCATTCCCTGTTTAATAAAGGGTGTTGGGAAAACTGGCTAGCCATGTGCAGAAAGCTGAAACTGGACTGCTTCCTCACACCTTACACTAAAATTAACTCCAGATAGATTAAAGATTTAAACATAAGACCTACCACCATAAAAACCCTAGAGGAAAACCTAAGCATGACCATTAAGGACATAGGCATAGGCAAGGACTTCATGACTGAAAAACCAAAAGCAATGGCAACAGAAGTCAAAATAGACAAATGGGATCTAATTAAACTTAATCATTTCTGCACAGCAAAAGAAACAATCATCAGAGGGAACTGGCAACCAACAGAATGGGAAAAAATTTTTGCAATCTACCCATCTGACAAAGGGCTAGTATCCAGAATGTACAAAGAAGTAAAGAAGATTTACAAGGAAAAAACAAACAAACCCACTCAAAAGTGGGCAAAAGATATGAACAGACACTTTTCAAGAGAAGACGTTTATGCAACCAACAAACATATGGAAAAATGCTCAACATCCATGGTCGTTAGAGAAATGCAAATCAAAGCCACATTGAGGTAACACCTCATGCCTGTTAGAATGGAGATCATTAAAAAATCTGGAGATGACAGATGATGGAGAGGATGTGGGGAAATAGGAACACTTTTACACTGTTGGTGGGAGTGTAAATTAGTTCAACCATTGTGGAAGACAGTGTGGTGGTTCCTCAAGGATCTAGAAATGGAAATTCCATTTGACCCTATAATCCCATTAGTGAGTATAAACCCAATGAATTATAAATCATTCTATTATAAGGACACATGCACACATGTGTTCATTGAGGCACCGTTTACAATAGCAAACACCTGGAACCAACTCAAATGCCCATCGATGATAGACTTGACAAGGAAAATGTGGCACATATATACCATGGAATACTATGCAGTCGTAAAAAAAAATAGTATGTTTGTGTCCTTTGTAGCAACATGGATGAATCTGGAAACCATCATTCTCAGCAAACTGACAAGAACAGAACATCAAATCCTGCATGTTCTCACTCATAGTTGGGTGTTGAACAATGAGAACACATGGACACAGGGAGGGGAGCATCACACACAAGGGAGGGACAGCAGGCAGTGGGGAGGTTGGGGAGGGATAACATGTGGAGAAATGCCAGATATAGGTGATGGGGGAATGGAGGCAGCAAACCACATTGCCATGTATGTACCTATGCAACAATCCTGCATGATCTGCACATGTACCAGAACCTAAAGCACAAAAAAAAAGGAAAGCAAGCAAGCAAGAAGAAAGAAAAGAAAGAAAGAGAAGGAAAGACAGAAAAAAAGAAAGAGGAAAAGAAAAAGGAGAAGAAAAGAAAAAGGAGAAGAAAAGAAAAGAAAGAAATGGTTTGGCTTGAGAAGCAATAGGAAAACCAGCAAATACTCATTAATTAGAAAGGTAAAGAAGATATTTGCATAAGAAGAAGATTAATAGTAGTTTCAAAATATAAAGTAGGACTAAATCTGACATGAGATAAACATTGTTATTATTTGAAACATAATGTCAGTACAATAGGAAAGACTATAGTCAAATTTTAAAATTTCAGAAATGTTTACCAAGAAGTTAGAAGTATTGAATAGAGATTATTGATTTTTAAAATTTTTAAATAAAAGTAACAAGAGAAACTGGTATAATACTTTCAAATGGGATTATAAATTAGAACTTAATCTAATTTGTATTATAAAGAAAAATTTTTTTTAAAAACCTGGAGATGGAATACATGGTGCTGGAGGAATGAAGAAAAAAGTTAGTACAAATAGAGGTTGACATGAAAATCAGAGGAATACAGATTATGAAAAAAGTGAACAACTAGACCATACTAGATGTTAAATGCAGAAGAACATGAGTTAGCCACATCTATATATTCACTGAGCATACAAGTTGTCCACAGTCTAGGTGGTGAACAGAGTCAAATATGATTGTTTTCTTTTATTTCTTCTCATCAAACTCCTCCTTCTTTTCTTTTTTCACTATAACTATGGTTTTGGGGGATTTAATTAGGCAACTATTGACCTCAGAGACATACTAGGTCAGTGAGATCAAACTGTAAGTACCATAATATTAAAATTAATAGATTGCATGCAGTGTCGAGCAATGGCAAATACATGAATGTTTATGGCTATATAATTTTACCCACAGAACACTGACAACAAAAGTGTGATTTTTCCCACACCAACACCCAATTTTCTAACTTGCTGGACAGTAATTATACGTTCAAAGATTTATTTCAATTCTGACACTAAGTACCTGGAGTGGGTATCAGACCCCACAGAATATGAAGTCACTCTCACAGGATTACCCCCATTTTAGAGACCAATCAGTAGTCTCAGGCTTTGCTTACTTCTGACTAACCAACTATACATTAGGACTTCCCATGACCTTTTCTTTGGGTTTGAAAATTTGCTAAAAGAGTTCACAGAACTTACGGAAAACCATTTGCTATTACCATTTTATTATAAAGGATACAGCTCAGGAAATGCCAAATGGAAGCCATACATAGGGCAAGGTATGGGAGAAGAGCAAGGGAGTTTCCTTGCCCTCTCTGAGAGCACCACCTTCCCAACACCTAACTGTATTCACCAGTCCTGAAGTTCTCTGAACCCCTTTGCTTAGGGTTTTTCCGAAGTTACATTACAGAGTTGATTATTTAAATCATTGGCCATTGATGATTAACCAGATCTTTAACCCCTCTCCCATCCTGAGATGTTGGGAGACATGGTTGAAAGTTCCATCCCTCTAATTAGGCCTTTTTCTCTGTGGTGACCAGCTCCCACCTTGAAGGTATCTAAGTGTCCCCAGCCACCAGAAATTTCATTAACATGCAAAAAGACACTCATCTGGAAAGACAGTTTAGGATCTTAGAATTTGTTGTGTTAGAAAATAGACTAAGACCAAATATTATAACAAAAGTTATGTCTTTAAACTCTTTCACTCTGAAAATTACAAGGGTTTTAGAAGCTCTGTGCCAGGAATATCTTCATTTGGGAATGAATGCCAAATATAAATTTCTTATTACAATCATAATATCACAGTGTTTTATCCAGCATCACATTGAATCACATGAAGCTAATTTAAACTTGATTTATTATTACTTGCATTCCTTTTTTGTAATATAGACAATTTGGATAGTTTGTTAACTGTATCATATTGTCACATCATGTCTAGGTAGAGAACAAAAATACCCATGGGACATTATTTATTATATGATTGGCAGCCTTGACTCTACCAAAACTGAGTAATTCTCCTGGAAAAAACATCTATTACTTTACATATACATCTTTTTCTACCTAGACAGATATATATGCAGGAGAAGAGAAAGTGTGTTCAGGGGTGTGCATGTTTGTGTATGTGTGAAAAGATATGTAGCTAACAGTAGTTTTCCCTTATAGAATTAAACAAATAACGAATTGACTAGTTTTCTCTGAAAAATGGTTTAGAGATGGATGTGTTGCTTGATTTTACTTAGCCACTGTGCTAAAACCAAATTTAGTAATTACTTAAAATACCAGCAGAAAATTATTTCAATAAAAACCAAAGCAAACTATTCTTAATGGTATGGATTTCTGATTATTACATACTTGAAGGATCCCTGGAAGTCCAAAACGTAAATGTATTATTATGGACTCTCTACCAATCATTTATGCCCTTATGGTAGAATACCATAAAAACATTCCTCAATAAATAAGTTTTGTTATGGGCTGTGTTTTATGAAATAAAATTATGATTCTACATAATTTTTTTCTTACTGAGTGTGATGTGCTGGAGGATGTTATCTATACCTATCTGTACCCTTGATTAGAAGAAAATTAATTTGTTAAGGAATAGAATATACTGTCAACTAAAATAAACCGTAGAGAGTTGGCTGGACTAATTATGTATAAACAGATAAATGTATGACCTAGCTATTGCAATAAAATTGCTGCAAAACCAAAATTTTCATAGAATTGAGAACCTCAGTGTCATAAAACAATAAATACATTTTTTTTCAGAATCTGATTTGGACTCAGAAGTATACGCTCACTTGCTCTTGACTGATTTCATTCAGATTTGGGCCTTTGCCATTGAAAGTAATGGCAAAAACTCCAACTACTTTTGCACCAACGTAATAGGTCAGCCTTACATGAATTGAATGGGGCAACTAATTCCCCATGTCTTATTCCCAAGGAGGCTAGTCTAGTTATGTTCTGAATGTGATGACAGAGGTACAAGTTTAACGGAGCCTAATGGGGCATTTGTTTTTAAAATAATTTTTGTGTGTTATCTCAGCTAGTATTCAAATTTTGAAAATTTGAATGAAGTGTTTCTCAAAATAATTTATAATAATTAGACCACATTCTTATTTTTAAATAAAACAAAATAAATTCATTAATTTATAACACAATTTTAGCACAAAGATTAACATATTGGTAGCAGATAGACTTAACAGTAAGTGAGCTAAATTTTCAATATTTACTCAAAAAATCTTTAATTATTCACTAAACAAATATTTATTTACAGATTACTTGAAACTGTGCTAGATAATGTAGCCAGTAGAGACAAGAATCAAATATGCTGCATGCCTTAGAGAAGTTCACAGAGTGGTAGAATGTACTAGGATAAATTATTTTTGGAAGCTTTCATCCCCCAAGTGTACATGGCTACTTGTATTATTTATTTTCCCTGCCAGTGTTTTACAATTAATCATAAAAATATCATGTATGGGACAACATTCGTGAGGCCATAGTATAATCAGTCATGCCTGAGAATCTCCTGGGCTGAGTAACTATATGTGAGAGTGACAAGGAAATTGTAAAGGTCGGGTAGAAAGATATAAGAAGGGCTAGAAAATTTTCCAATACAGATTGCAGGCAAACTGATTCCTTCTCTCTGCAATGACCAGCCAGGAGTTAAGTCACCAGAGCGTAATCTGTCTGTGACTTTCAGAAGCTAAATATTGAAGACAGAAGCAATTTGCCTAGTTAGAAGAGTTTGGTAGTTGCAATGGTGAGTCTCCAGTGACAAGCAACAGAAGAGGCACATTCTAATTTGTCTGTGATTGCTGTTCCGCGTTGTTTCTTGAAGGGGCCAAAATCCTGGACACATCTGACTGGAGGAGTTTCTCATTCTTAAAATCAAGAAGCGAGGATTAGGTACTGAGAGGTTCCATTATGAGACCTTTTTCAGTATTGCATCCCCTAAGAATTTCCTGCTTCAGGAATCCAAGTGGCCAAAATATTTAATTTGATCAATTCAAAAAATTACTGAGAAAACAAAATACCAGAGGAAATAGTGAGATTGTTAACTTTTTTATGAAGATGACAGAGGTGCTACAAATATTGGGAAATACTATTATCTAAAGTGAATGGCACTCTATTATGGGAATGTTTTATGAATTATAAGAGGTGAAAGGAAGAATAATCAATGATGCCTTGGGATGACTATACTGTTTCTCATTTCTTCCAATTTTTCCTCACTTCTGTTTAGTCAAAATCGTATATTACTACATTCATGAATGTTTTCCCAGTGATTTACCTGGAAAAGTGCTATCATCTAACTCTTAAGTTTTTATACTTTGTACTTTCTTATTTAAAATATTAATCATATTTGACTATACATTAGAGAAATATTAACATTTTTATCTAAAAAAAGCAGAAGAGAAAGAGCTAAAAACAACTCCCCTATATAATTCTTTCATTATTAATTTTCCAATTGTGTTTCGTCAAGTACCTTTGTTTTGCTAACCTGTGCAATTGGCTTTTATTTTGCTTGGTGTGTTTCTTAAGGAAAATTACTACGATTTATTCATCACAACCCAGCCAGAAATGTTTTACACATATTTCAAAATAGTCTGACTCATATCAATAATGTATAATGAATGTTAATGTTTCTCTCTTGCTTTCAGTCAGTAAACTATTTCCTTTTAATATAATGAGAATATGTTTACTAAGAATGCCCAGAGGATGAAATGATACATAAATGTGGCATCCAATTTCTTAAATGCAGTAATTTAAAAACTCACTTTTAGGGAAAGCTAGGGTTTGTTTTGCAGAAGTACCTCAGAGATCACTGGGGAGGGCAGAGATGGATGAGGTTTGGTGTGGAAACAGAGAAATAAGCAGGCTACTCTTCATGTTAACTTCAACCAGTGCAGCTTGACATTTAAAATGCTTTATTTGGCCCTACCTAATGTTTCAGTAAAAAAATCTCAGCTGCCAAAGATAGCAAAAGTAATATGTGATCGACCTCAGTTATAATCCTGACCCTGACACATGGAACTTGTTGCTTTCTATCTTGTCTTGTGAGGGTCAAATGATTTAGACTGTCCTTCTTCATACATATCCCACGGATCACTCCTACTCTTTTCAAGAAAATTCCTCGTGTTAAGGTTGACCAATTGAAGATTAAAAATACTCATTTGCAGTTTTGCATCATTCTACTTGGTGGTGGTGTGGGCAAGAGAATAATTAGATGAAGATAATTTCAAGTTTTCTTGATTTCCTGTGGAACATCATTTTAACATGTGTACTAATGCTGCAATTCTTTTTATGAACTCCAAGATGCATTTCCTCTATGATTTTTTAGTTAACAGATTTTTTCCCTATTACACAACTATCAAACCAGGTTCTCAGAATCTCCCTACTCAGGGAATATTTTATTACTTATTTGACTACTAGAAGTAAAAGCTAGGATCTGTATTCACAAAGACATGTTTTGGAAAAGCGTCATAAGATCCCTTTCATTGTGGGTGCAGCAGCATAAGACAATCTATGTGTTAAGTGCATCAAATGCTTGATTTTATGTGAAAAGTGCTAAATTTAGACAAATTCATGATTTTGACATTGAGTCAGAAAAAAAATTCAATTTTATGTAAATGAGTTCCAACTTGTAAGCCTAATGGTATGTACATTTCTTTATGACAGTTTAACTGGGTATATTAAATCTAAACCTAAAATCATGACTTTCTATCTGAAATGCAGGCAAAAAATAAAATAAATAACATTGGTTTTGTTTAACTAATGCAAACAATCTGTTTAAAGAAATACAGAAATGTCTATTTTTATAGTCAGAATTAATGCAATATTTACCATATCAGCTTTAAAACATTTTGGTATTAAGTCATTTGCTTAATATAGGCCATAGAAGTTCTTAAAAATACTCTGAATGCAGAGGAAATAGTCATGGTGTGCAAATAATTCTATTATGACAAGAAGTTATAGAAAATCTATTAAATGAAAACTCATCCCTATTGTATTATGATAGAAATGAGGAAATTATAATGAAATTCTATAAATTATAAATAGAAACATTATGACAGACAAATTAAGAAAAGTTATTTTTAAATATATGAAAATATAACAATGTTACAAGTTATATTTCTTCTAAGAATAAAGCAAAAATATCAATTATTTCTAGTAGAAATAAGTCATATATCAGGTATAACATTATCAAATTCATGTTACTTGCTCATATATTATTTCATCATTATCTTTTATTTACTCAATCTCCTTTTCATAATAATCTTGAACCAAATTAACTAAATTGTAAAATGGTTTGAAGTTTATAATTTTTTTTGGAAGACCTCATTGATTTTCCAAGTTACATGTTCATTAATTGCCAGTAATATCTGCTAATCCAGGTAACATTGATTATAGTTTAAGCTATTTTCTGTATTGTTTAAGAAACTATTGGTTCCAGTCTAGTAGTGTGACATTATTTTGTTCTACTACTCTCCATATAATTAATAATCAGTTTCACTCCTGCTTTTTCTAATTTCTGCCATAACAAAGACAAAACTGTCTGCTTTGTGTGACAGAGAAATATACTGCAATTTAGACTTTTTAGTGTTAATGAAAAACTTTGTTTATAACTTTGTGTTTTTAAAATTCAAAAGTAGGGATCATGCAGTTTTAAATCTGTTTTAAAATCAATTATGTAGGATGTGCCAAGTGCCCTTTCATTCTGGGTACATGTTTATTATAACTTTATTGATTACATCTGTTAGAATTGTCTATAAACCAAAGATGTGCTATAGACTTACCTTCACATTTGACCTGGTGGATCTGGTAAATATAAAGTCAGTTTCCTGCAAGACAGAAAAAACAGAGTCTATTTATTCTTGTTCTCTGTTTCAATTGAATTGAGAGTAACTTTAAGTTTGAACATTTTTAACTATCTCATGTTTTTTAAGGCTTTAAAGACTCATGAAGCAAATGGCATATTGCCTTCATTTTGAAAGTCCACCCCTGGCATTGCTGTTCAAAGCAATGATATTATTGATATTTACAAATTGCTAAATGATTAAATAGGACAATAATACATTATTCTTAATTCCTTTATTCTACCTTAACGACATAAATGATAACTTGTATAGAAGTAGTTAAAAATAAGAGAAACTTTAAGTTCATATGAGAGAAAGAGACAGAGAGAGAGCGAGAGTGAGAGTGAGAGAGAGAGAGAGAGAGAGAGAGAATATCATGCTGTCCCCTGCAACTAGGATGTAAATTCAAAACATATGCTCCCTCTCTTGCACCTAATGGACTTCATTATAATTCTCTTCAACAAATATTTATTGTCTGGTTTCTCAAATTCAATTAATACTTAACCCAGAGTTTAATTGTATTTTCTGCCACCCATGGACCTTACATAAAGGTATTATTAGACTGAAATATTAACTTTAATAACATAAGAAGCATATTATGACACAGAAATCTGTGTCACAGAGTTAGCGTGGAATTATCTTTAAACATTTATTTAGTCAATTGAAAAGGAAGTTCTAAGAACCTCTTGACTAAGTATTATAGATATATAACAGCAATACCTAGTGATAGAAACAGTTATTAATGGGAATACAACACTATTAGTAGGTAAAAAGCAAAATAAATATGACTTGACCAGGACAGAAATTTGGGTGCGGTGTGTATATTAAAAATTAGTAGACTTCCTCTTTCCAAATATTACTTTGATCCCATTCTCTCTCTGTCTCTCACACACACACAGACACACACACACACACAGACACACACACACACACACACACACACACACACACACACACACACACCCCTACCTCTCTGGGACTCAAACTCTCAGTATATTAGAAATTTCCACTGTGTTTCAATGTTTTTGATATTCTTTTCTCTTTTTTTCTCATTTGTTTTGCTCTCCATGACTCAAACTAGATATTTCTATTTACCTCTCTTTTAGTGCAAAAATGCTCCTTTCTAATGGCTCCATGTACTATGCTTTATGTAGATATTGCCATATTTATAAATGTATTTTTTAAGAGAGTCTTGTTCTATTGTCCAGTATAGAGTGTAGTGGCACAATCATAGACGGGATTAAAAGCATGAGCCACTGTGCCAAGCCAATTTATAGACTTTTATTTAATTGTCATTTAAATTTATAATCCAGTTGTCTGGTGAAGTACTCCATTTCATCATGTCCTTTTCCAACATATTTTTGACAGGTGCTTTAAATCTGTGACTAGTAAGTTCAATATTTGGTTCTTTTATCAGTGTCATTGTCTATTGGTTCTGATTCTTATTTGCAGAGTATTTTTTGACAAAATTTCACACATTTTATCATCTTTGATAGACAAATAGGATAGGAATAGAACATCTTAATCTAATTAGAGACAGAGCTGACTGGATGCTGCTTTGGATTTTTTGTTAAGCTCTGTCTACCTATGATTAGCATACATTTTTAGACTGTAACACCTCAGAGGTTTTGTCTGTGAGTCTATGGAATTTACTGGATTCTGTGCCTTGGAAGATTATGAATTCCAATTCTTGTCTCCTTGTCACTAAGATACTGCAGTACACTACCATTTGCGTCTTAAGTATGTGGCTTAATTTTACAGAATTACAGTCTGTCAAAGCTTCGTAAAGGAATATTGAACCCCCTAAGACTTTTCTGCAATGGTAGGGCCTTTTTCTTTTTGCCTCTCTACCTCTATAAAATTGCCAAAGCTCTACAGGTTTGCCAGCTACATAGTTTTGGCTGCTAATATTCTCCATCTCTGCCCTGCCCCAAGAATAAATAATGCCCAGAAAAAAAAAAAAAAGCTGCCTGTACTGTTTCAACTCATACTCTGAAATTCACTTCTTTTGGACTCTTGATCCATCATCTCCATGTTGCCTCACAGTTCTCTGGTGACTTTAAAGAGATGCTTTCTAGTTGTTCTTGATGGAAGCATGAGCCTGATGAAAGGTAGTCATCATAACTAGAAACAAAAGTCCTAGAAAATTCATCTGGATGTCATGTGTTTATAGCATTTTAAAAGAGACTGAATAATAAAAGTAAGAAAAGCCTATTGTAATGGAGCTTGTAAGCCATATTCAAACACATGATTTTTATAATAATCTATTGCAGAAATTTAGACTATAGTGGATATAATTAATTTTACATTTAAAAAGGACAAATTTGTCACCAAGGAAGACTCACTAGATCAGTATGAGTGTAGAAACTTTCTGAGAAAGATGACAGACAAGAAGTAATATATTAATTTAATGACTATATAACCAGTTTTATATGCTAAACACTGAAAGGTGACAGACATTTAAAAACTTTACAGCACTTTGGGAGGCTGAGGCATGCAGATGACCTGAGGTAAGGAGTTTGAGAGCAGCCTGGACAACGTGATGAAACCCTGTCTCTACTAAAAATACAAAAAAATTAGCTGGGCATGGTGGAAGGCTCCTGTAATCCCAGCTGCTTGGGAATCCAAGACAGAATTGCTTGAACTCGGGAGGTGGAGTTTTCAGTGAGCCGAGATCATGCCATTGCACTCCAGCCTGGGCAACAAGGGTGAAACTCCATCTCAAAAACAAAAACAAAACAACAAAAAACCTTTACAGTCTTCAAATTATTCAATCAACTCTTACATGTAAGTTAAAAATTGAATTTCTATTTCTGATATAATTTGGATTAAAATATTTACTCACAAATTTTATACTTTTATAAAATATATTTTGATGCATGCATTTTGCATTAAGTATGATGTATTCAAAAGCTTTTGCATGCCATACCATATTGTGGATATTAATCTTTATTTAATTTCCTTTATTCAATCATTTAACAAATAATTTTGCGGAGTTTACTGTGCCTAGTTCTTTATAGGTGCACAAAGTAAACTACTGTGAAGCTTATATTCTGGATCTGGAGTGGTCGCTCCCCTTACCCTCTGCTTGAAAGTGCCCGCTCTCACTGCCTGGCCTCTCTCTGCTCCTGGGGCCTGCTCTGAATTTGCAGCAAAGTTGTGCCACAGCCCAGGCACTGTCAAGATCCTGTTGCCTTAGCCCCCTCTGAATTTCCCTCCCAGGACGGGAGGGAAACCAAGGTGGCGCGGGGGGTGGGAGCAGCTGAGGGTAGTTCCTTGTGGGCCTGCAGATGCTCTTTGGCAGGAAAAGCCTGGGAAGCATAAACGGCAGGAGGAGGCAGACAAGCTCCTGAGTGGAAAGGGGCAGGTCCCCTACCAAGCCCCACCTTAAAGCCAGGGGTGCCTGAAGCCTGGGGGCTGGGCTATTAGTTCCACAGCACAGAGTGAGAACTTACGGTGCTTTACCTGGGCTGCCCCTGGCCTACCCATGGACCAATCAGCACACACTTCCTCCCCTCTGAAGCCCATGAGAAACCCTGATTCAGTACAGACGTGGAGAAGACAATGGGATGATCAGCCTGTGGATAGGACCTACCTACTCTGGGTGCCCTCTCTGCTGAGGGCTGGACACTTATTGGGGGGACCTGCCTACAGAAAGCAGCTACCCACTTCGGGTCTCCTGAGAACTTTTCTGCCACTCAATGAAGTTCCTCTTTGTCTTGCTAACCGTTCAATTGTCCACATACCTCATACATCCTGGGACAAGAACTTGGGACCTTCCGAATGGCAAGACTAAAAGAGCTGTAACACAAACAGGACTGAAACAAGCTCCCCTCGGCAACCACCACATTGCAGATGACAAGGAGAGAAGAACTGCAAACCTTTAGGGAGCCCAAACCTAGATGCTCCCAAGCCAGAGCTGTGACACCTTCTTTGGGACTTTGAGGTTCCTGGCATCTACAAGCTTCTGGGTACCACTGTATCCCTCTTGTTCAGATGTGCGTGTCCCCAGAGAATGCCACATGAAGTACATCTCTCTGGTCCAGCCACAGCCTTGCATGAAGCTGGCACGTATGCCAGTGCCTGGAGCTGCCAACCCCACCACAGCAGCCAGCATGCCTGGCTGTGCACAATGGCCAGACCTCACACTCGCTCATCCACACAATCCTCATCACTCCATGCCTAGCTCACCCTTGACAGGTGTGAGATCCGGGCTGGTAGTGTGAGCTAAGCACAGCCATGCCACGTGGGTGGAATGAGCCCAGCGGGCAGAAGCAGTACTCAGGCAGAAGGCACCGCTGGACATGAAGGGTTTTCAGCTGGTAAAGTGACACCCCAGTGATCTGGTGATAATTCTTATTATCATTATGACATTAACTCATTATTCTTCAAACATACAAAATTCGAGTCACTAGTTTGTTTTAATTTAATTTAGTATAAAATCAAGTTGAGAACAACTTGACTTTACATTTTTATGTCGATAATCACACAAATGCATTCAAATAATTTAAACTTCACTCCAGCGGGAGTGACAGAGTGAGACTCCATCTCAAAAAATAACAATAACAATTTAACAGTATAAGAATTTTTTTCTATACTTTAGAGACTGTATGATCAATTTAGATTACAAAAATTAAATGCCAACAATAATGTGAAAATTAATACATAAAGCAGCTTTGATTAAAATAATTCTGCCTGAACTTTTTTATAATCAGTCACATGAAAAAGTACCACTAATCATTCATTCTTGGTTGAATCCCTTAAAAATTATATTTTCATGACCTTTAGATACTAGTTTTATTATTGTAATTCTGAGAAGTACATGAGGGTTTGAAAATTACTTTTCATTAACTTTTATCAGTTATGCTGCATATTATTTAAGACAGTTTACTTATCACCTGAACTCAAGCAATTTTAGATAACTAAATCTAGCTCTGAAAAAATGTAATATCTTAAATACTATAATACATATGCTATATTGAATAATAGATATTTAATTTTAAAACACAAAGCAAAAAATTTTAAAACACAAAATGATTAATTTTGTGATGGGTGGAATAAGCAGCTTTTCAAACATGCTTTATTAAAGATATGGGACAAATAATATAATTTACTTTTATTATTAAACTTTTGGTCACAACATATTAATAGAAATATTGAAACAAAATATAAATTATATAATCATACATATTTGCATGTCTTTGTCAGTAGCAAGGAATTACAGTTTCACAGTGAGAAAAACTGGGTTTGATCCAAAATGCTGTAACTTCCTAATGATGTAAAATTAGGAAAGTCAATATCTCTGAGTAAATTTGTTCAACTATAAAATGGGTAATATGTTCCCTGTTGTAATAGTGTAATATGTGGAAAACACTGAAACATTTTGTGTGACATAACAGTCAATGATTCAGAAATGAATATAGGCAGAAGATAAACTTAATGTAGACATACAGATGTGCGATTTATGGTTAAAAATAACATCATTTGAAGCTTCTAAATCCTACTGTGCTATCAAACACTATATCTTATTCCTTCTATCTAATTGTATTTTTGCTGCCATTAACCAATCTCTCTTCACTCTTCATCCTCACTTCCTTTCTCAGCCTCTGGTAACTATTATCCTATTCACTACCTCCATGAGACAAATATTCTAATTCTCATATATGAGTAAGAACATCCAATATTTGTCATTTTCTGCCTGGCCAATTTCACTTAACATTATGACCTCCAGTTTTATCTATGTTGCTGTAAATGACAGAATTTCATTGCATTTTATAACTGAATAATTTTCCATTGTTCATATATACCACATTTTCTTTATCCATTGATGGACACTCAGGTTAATTTCATATCTTGGTTATTGTGATTTGTGCTGCAATAAACATAGGAGAGCAGATATCTCTTTGATACTCCTGATATTCTTTCTTTAGGATATATACCCACAAGTGGGACTGCTAGATCATACAGTAGAAAATATTTGAGAACTACTCGACCAACAATGATTAATGACCAGAATATATAAGGGACTCAAACTACTCAATAGCATAAAACCAAATAATTCAATTTAAAAATGGGCTAAAGATCTGAATAGACATTTATCAAAAGAAAAATACAAATAGCCACAGGTATATGAAAAAAATGCTCAACATTTCTAATGATCAGGGAAATGCAAATCAAAACCACAATGAGATATCCCCTTACCCCAATTCAAATGGCTACTATCAAAAGACAAAAATTAACAAATGCTAGCAAGAATGTAGAGAAAGGAGAACTCTTACATACTGTTGGTGGGAATGTAAATTAGTATAGCTGCCATGGAAAACAATATGGAGATTCCTCAAAAAACTAAAAATGCAATTACCATATAATCCAGCAACCCCACTGCTGGATAGATATCATTTTTTTAATACATTAACATTGATCTGTTAAAGTAACCTATATCTCAGTACTCATATGAATTGATAGCCCATATTGGGAGACAGGGGCATCCCAGGTGCTATAGTCCAGAAGATAATTGTGAGAATTGCCCAGCTCCCATACTCTTGACCTGGTGGCCCATCACTGGCAGCAAGCAAATACATCCAGTTGAGTCTCAAGTAGTCTGTGCCCAGATCCAGAAATTGTCCCAGGCACCACAACTCCCTTGCTGGGAAAGAAACCATGGCTCCCAAGCCATACTTCCACTGGTGTTGGCCCATGAAAGGAGGGTGCCCAATTCCTGTATCCATGTCAAGAGCCCACTTCCCACTTGCTTCTTATTTCTGGCTGTAGGGGGTTGTTGCAGCTCAAGATGAGATTGCTAAGTTGGGAGCCTCTCCCAAGGTGTGACCACAAACCAAATTGGCTGGCAGATTTTTGCAAAGTAACCTGTGAATTATCATCAGAAGTGGATTCCTTCTATCAGTGCTGGGGTCAGGACTGCATGCAAAACATTGCCTAGTGCTGCTTCTCTCATTGAATCCCCTCACTCACTAAGATTCAGCACTGGGTAAGGTCAAGGATCTCTCCCATGGCCTAGATTGCCTGACTCCCCAGTGGGAATGTACATCATGGAGTCAGTCTCTCTCCCTTTCACTCTCTGAAGATGGATTTTTCTGCTGTATCAGTGATGTGGGTTGCTGCCCACTCCCTTTTTCAAAGTATACAAACATTCTTCCACACTTTCTGTTTGGCTCCCATGTTTCTTCTTTGATAAGAGTTCACAGTATGAATCTCTACACACTATCTTGCTATTTCCAAGTGGGTGAAGAACATAATGTTTCCAAGGTACCATCTGGGAAAAAAAAAAAGTATAGACATTTTAACAATAGTAATTCTTCCAAGCTATGATCATGAGATATTTTCATTCATTTGTGATGTCTTCAAATTCTTATTTGTTTAATGTTTCAAGTGTACAAATTGTTTACTTTCTTAATTAAATTTATTCTTAAAGTTTTAATTTTGTTTGTTATTGAAAATTGAATTGTTTAATTTCCTTTTTGGATAGTTCATTGTTAGTATATATAAATACAATTGATTTTTGTATGTATATTATGTATTCTAAAACTCTACTGAGTTATTTTATTAGCTCATTTTTATGGAGAGTCTTTATTCTTCATATAAAATCATGTCATCTGCAAACAAAAAAAAATTTATTTCATCCTTTGTGATTTGAATATCTTTTATTTATTTTTCTTGCCTAATTTTTCTGGTTAGGACTTGCAGGACTATATTGAATAGAAGTAGTGAAAGATTTTTCTCTAATTCAGGAATAAGAGATTCAATAATTTCTTTCAGTGTTTCCTCATTAGGTATGATGTTGGCTGTGGGTTTGTCATATGTAGCCTTTATCCTGTCGAAGTACATTCATTCCATAAATAAATTATTGACAGTTTTTATCAGAAAAAAAGTTTTTCACATGCTTTTTCTGCATCTACTGAGATGATCATATAACTTTTATCCATTCTGGTAAGTGTGGCTAAAATTAAATTTATTAATTTGCATATGTTGAACCATCCTTATATCCCAAGGATATATCCCACTTGGTCATGGCACTTGATCCTTTTAATACATAATAAATTCAGTTTGCTAGTATTTTATTAAGAATTTTTGCATCTATGTTCCTTAGAAATATTGGCTTTCAATTTTTAGGAAGAGTTTGAGAAGCATTGGTAATATTTTTTCTGCAAATGTTTGGTGAAACTATAAAGTTCAAGGCTTTTGTTTGATGGGAGATTTTGTAACTATGACTTAATCCCATTACTAGTAATTTGTCTGATCAGAGTTTCTATTCCTTCATATCTTTTCTCGGTAGATTGTATGTTTCTAAGTATTTATTCACTTCTTATTTAGCCAACTTGTTGTGGCATACTTACTCAGTAAACTTTTATGATCATTTTTGTTTCTGTAGTATAGTTTGTAATGTTTCCTCTTTCACTTCTATTTGTCTTTTTTCTTGCTAAAGTTTTGTCAATTTTCTTTATTTTTGCTCTGACTTTCATTATTGTCTTTCTCCTAACTTTGGGGTTAGTTTGTTCTTTATTTTCCCATGTATTGAGCTGTAAAATTAGGTTATTTGAAATCCTTTTTCTTCTTAATGCAGGTGTATATTGCTTTAAAAAGTCTCTCTTATAGATGCTTTTATTGCATTCTGCAAGTTTTGATATATTGTGCTTCCATTTTTCTTTGTCTTAAGATGTTTTTTGATATCTCTTTCAATTTCTTCTTTGACCCAGTGCTTGTTCAGAAGTATATTTGTTAATTTTTATATATTTGTAAATTTTCAGGGTTTCTCCTGTTATTGATTTACAGTTTTATAATGTGTTATTATAATAGATACTTAATAGGATTTTAATCTTCTTAAATTTGTTAAAACTTGTTTTGTGGCCTGTATGATCTGTCCTGGAAAATGTTCTGTGTGTACTTCAAAACAATGTGTATTCTGTGCTGACGTATAAAATATTCTGTATATGTATACGTCTATTGGGTCCACTTGGTCTTTAGTGTTATTCAAGTTCTTCTGTTTCCTTTTTGATTATCTCTCCAGATGACTTGTCATTGCTGAGAGTGGGGTATTAAAGTCCCTTAATATTACTGTACTGCTGTCTACATTTTCCTTTAATTCTATAAACATTTGTTTTATATATTTAGTTACTCCAATATTAAGTACATATATCTTCACAATTGTTAGGTGCTCCTGAGGAAATTATCTTTTAATCATTATATAATGACCCTCTTTATGTCTTTGCCTGGTGCCAGAGTCCACTAGGATAGACCTGGAGCCTAGGTCCACGAAGGATAGCACAGTGATGGTCCAAGCCTCAAGCCTGAGTCTGTAGGGGATAGCCTGGCATTGGTGCAGAGCCAATATCAGTGACCATAAATACAGACTTCTAACTGGATCTGTGGGAGCTGACCTTCTTTCAGGGTCCTTAGGGTTGGGCTTGTTACTAGGACTGTGGGAAAGCCCTGGAGCCTGGATTCTTGGGTTTCGGCCTGGTGTTGGCATGGTTCTGGAGCTTGGGTTTGCAAGGGTCAGCCTGAAGCCTAGGTATGTGGATGATGGCTTGAAGTCTGTGCCACAGATACCAGGGTGGTGCCTGAGACTGTAGGGGCTGGCCTGACACTGTGGTGAGCCTGAAGCTTAGGTCCATAAGGGAGGGCTTAGAGACTGGGTTCATGGGCCAGCCTTGCGCTGGGGCAGTCCTGGAGCCTGGGTCTGGAGGGCCTGACATATTAATAGTACTGAGTTTCTCTGGAATGAGTCTTGTGCTGGGGTCTATTGTAAAGTTGGGTGCTCATTCCACTCTCCTTTCCACATAAAAACATACTTTGGAGATTTCAATGTATTTTTTCTGCAGTATCTCTTTTCTTGATGCACAGTATTGAGGGAAAGATGATATCAGTAATATGAAACTGTTCTTCCTACCCTCTTCAAACTGTCTTTTCTTAGTTTTGTGATGCACTCAGATGCTGTAATCTCTTACCTGATTCCTTAGGCCCTGTAAAGGTACTTTGTCCATGGTTGTTATAACTGATGTTTGTGTGAAGCAATGAGTGCTGGAAACTCTTCCTCTACCCTCTTATTGACATTACTTCCTGATTTTTCTTTTGTTTTGTTCTGTTTTGTTTTTGTGTTCTTTAAAGGCTACACATTCTTCGTTACTGATCTTTCCATTAGAAGAGCTTTGTTTTAGGCTATAATTAAAATACTTTTTTATCAGTGCTTATTTCTATTCTTTATAGTCAATGAAATATTGTGTTATGTATAACTAGGACAGGCATAAAATATATTTTATTCATGGTTATTTTTGTTCAATAAAGAAGGGATAAAAATCAAAGGAAAATGTAGAAAATTATTATAATTTACTCACCTTAGTTTCTTGATTATTAGTGTTGTAAACACAGAACTGTCATCACCTCCTGCTCAATCCTGCTTCACCTATCCATGAGGTTCACACTTGTAGTTTGTTAGAAGTAAATAGCGTGAAAGACATTCAGTCTCAATGTGACTGAAACCTTGTCACCTCAATCATGAGGAAACTCTTTTCATCTCTATTATTTAGATGGATTTTTCCTTCACCTATAATTACCTTTTTTTCATTTTGAGTAAATACTACTTTACCAGACATTTATTTCTTTCAGGCATCCTGTAAATAAATATAGCATAAATCTAGGTCACATGCCAATATACAACAAAATGATTTTAAATTACATTTCGAATAGATTGGAGTTTCATTTAACACATAGAAAATATTAGAAGAGGTTATAAGACATATCCGAACTATGAATATTAGCATTCTTACATCTACCTTAGGTGATTATTTACTTTTACCCCAGTACATAAAGAATTAGAGCTTTTACCATGCTTTGCATAGAAAAATAAACTTTTGAGATTTCAATGTTTTTTCAATATATGCAACAAACTCCTTTTTAAAAGACTAAGAAATAGAAAAATAGAAAAGGTTCTTATCAGCAAAAGTAACACTTGTGCTGTTATTCATAGAGAATCAACTACAATAGAACATGTTTTAAATCACCTTACAATCCTCCAATCCAGGTTTGTAGTAAGTCAGATCAGAAACTATAAAAAGCAGTCTGACATAGTGTTACTATAATAATGATGATATTAGAGATGAATTTCTTTATCCAGGCTTATTTGTATTTCTCAATATTTTCAGACAGGTTTACAGAAGGCAGTTTACAAATAGAGAACCTCTTAGCTGATGTGTTCTTACTATTATAAACAAAATATAAAATTCTAAGCCCCCCAACCAACTGAATGGATGCATCCTCTAGGCCAACGGGATTACAAAAGAACCTGAAAAACTAATTCAGACCATGATGGGAAGAAGGGGTCCTGGGACAAGCCTTATTATACTCTCTTAGCTTTGGAATTTAGGCATAACTGACCAGCATTAACATTAAACAGAAATCTTAACACTGACAAAACACTAGCAATAAGATACTAAATTCAAACCTGACTCTGATATAGCATCACATGACAAATAACAGCCCTAGAATAAATCAAAATATTTTACACAAAAATATATTTCTTTATTATATTTTGAAATGGCACTGCAAAGGGCCATTTGAGTTTTCCTGCCGTTCTGTTCTGTGGGGAAAATTTATATTCTGCAAAGGATCCCCTTGCTTCTCCAGCTCTTTTTCTGAACCTGAAGATATTAACTGAGAGTCCAGCACCTTTTAAAAGTCTGAATAGGAAACATGTGCATTTATTGCCTCCTAACACAGCCACCTGTGAAACTTCATCTACATAAGCACCTTAGTCTTTACAATCCCTTTTCTTAACGCAAACTCTTTTCTATTGATTTCATGTGTTTAGATAACTTCTTCAACCAATTGCCAATCAGAAAATGTTTGAATCCACTTATACCTGTAAATCCCCATACTGAGCTGTCCTGCCTTTTCAGAAAGAACCAGTGTATAGCCCATACATATTAATTGATGTCTATGTCTCCCTAAAATTTATAAAATCAAGCTGTAACTCAACATCTTGGCTCTCCCAAGGCTATGCCGTGGGACATGGTCTTCACATTTGGCTCAGAATAAATCTTTTCAAATATTGTACAGAGTTAGGCTTTTTTTTTGTCCTGTGAAAGGAAAATATCTTGGGCCCCCAAAATCACTAAGCTAAAGGGAAAAATCAAGCTAGGAACTCCTTAAGGCAAATGTACCTCCTATTCTATTCCAAATCATCCTTCTACTCACTGAGATAAATACATGTCTGATTGCCTCATTTGCAAAGGATAATCAGAAACTCAAAATAATGCAACAGGTTGTCTCTCACCTCCTTGTGACCTGAAAGCCCCTTCCCAGCTTTGAGTTGTCCTGCCTTTCCAGGGTCATTTTACATATGTTAATTTATGTGTTATGTCTCCTTAAAATGTATAAAGCCAAAAAGGAAAAAAAAAAAAGGTAAAGAAACAAAGCCAAGCTGTGCTCTGACCAGTTTGGGCACATCTCATCAAGACCTGCTGAGACTGTATCACAGATGTGCATCCTCAATCTTGGCAGAATTTTCTAAATTAACTACAACCTGTCTCAAATTTTCAGGCTTCACATTTGGTAACCACGAAGAGATTCTGAGTGGAGATGCACCTGACCTTTGGCAAATCCTCTATTGGTGCTTGGTATAGGCATGCGCTAACTTTATGGTTCAAACAAATAGGACAATTTGCTGAGGTCTGAGAGCAGCCCCTGCAGAGAATCCCTTATCTTCCAAAATTGAGATCTGAAGTTTATTTTGCTGTACAACTCCTCTTGTTTTTGGAGTTTTACTTGCTTCTAAAACAAGAAAGGCAAGTTTTTCCTGCTTTCATGATGATGGAAGGCCGATAACTCCTTTATGAAGTTTGAACTCACTTCCACCAGGGAAGATGAGGATTTTTGTTTGTTTTGTTTTGTTTTCCTTCTTCTAGGATTGTAGAGAGAATTCTTCAGCCTGAGACCCAACCTTAAGTAAGTAAGTGAACTGGGATTTGTTTTGACTAAAGTGAAGATATTAACAACTAGCTGGTCTTAATTTCTCCTTGCCATTAGAGTGCTTAGTGATCATGTTGTCAGTTTTATTTTGTTGTTGCTCTTTGCTCTGGTCTTTCTCTTACTGGATTTTACCAACTCTAGCTGACTTGGTCAAATTTGAGTGAGAATTCCGAATTATGAGTAAAACGTCCTTTCTAATTTGGCTAAGATTCCTCACAGCCGTGAAAAAATAAAATAAAGGAGACAACAGAAAATAGTATGTGTTTGGTTTCTGTGTTTGCTTCCTGTCTTAAAAAAAAAATTGTTCTTTCATTTTATTTTTTCCACCTTATACCTTTTTCTCCCTTTGCCATCTGCAATACCAAAAAGTCTAGAGAAGGGTTTTAATGACTTGAACCCCTTTAAAGAATTCAGAACAAAGGCTCTACTCCCCTGCTTTGGGGTGTTTTGTTTTCTTTGTGGAGTTCAAGAGTTATGGGCAGATTCTTTGCATGACCTGAACTTTTTGGCTTTTGAGGTACCAGAGATGACTTTGCACTGAGAGTGGATTTGACCTTGGCATATGTAACAGTAGATGAGAGCTACAAAGTTAGAAGTAGCTGAGCAGTTTACAGAAAGTGGTCTTGGCTGCTTTTTCTTTTTCTTCCTCCTAGAAAGTTGTTGTTTAAGAATCCTAATTCTAGTTCACAGATGCATTCTAAAGGGTGTTCTCTATTGCTTGTTCTCCCAAAATTAATCTTAATTTGGGTTGTCTGTGCATATTTGCATGAGGAACTGAACTGTTGTTTTCATAGGTTAATGAGATACTGAGTTTTCTCAGCTTCGAAAAGAAAGGGAATTTATTCCTCCCACCTAAAAGGTGCTCATTGGTCCCAGGGCCTTGTGGAGGTGTCTGGGAAGTTGATCCCCAATGATGTGCAGTAGCTCTGCAGGGAAATCCTCAACAAAAAATAATTTTTAAAATGACTCATCCAGGAAATATATATAAGGGCTGATTACACAATGTTTGAACCTTCTCAGAGGTCATGACCTCTGGAGAGGGGACTGAGACACATAAGAGGGTAGAAACAACTCAGGTGACACATTGTGAAGTCTTTCCTACAAGCAGCACATATAGATATGCCTCACAAAAACCCTAGGCCACAGCTCAGTTCCTCCTTTTAAGAAAAATAAAAGGAAGGGGGAATAAATAATCTAAGAACAAGGAGAAAACAGGAAGAATGACCACCTTTTGAGCATTGTATAGGTTTTATGGCACCACTAGTGGCCAGAGTACAGTGGAAGTAATAACCGTTTTCTGAACATTTACTTTAAGGAAAAAGAGCCTTAACTTTGACCTGCAAACTGTAGAGTTCCTAGGTCCCCATTTCCTCTATTTTCTTTTCTGCCTGCTTTAAATCTGCTGTTACTTTTCTACTGAGATAAAAACCACTGTTTGGGTTTAAGAGGTTGTTAGTTTTTTGCGAGCCAGTAACTTTGTATTTATCTTATGGCTACAATACTGAAGTAGAAGCTGAAGAACATTATGTGTGTGTATGTTATATGTGTGTCTATATATTTGAAGACCTTTATATTTCTATAATTTTATATTCAATTGGCAATAAAATCAGTTTTAATTTCTGTCTAGCTCACCAGACTTTTTCTTTGCACCTTATGATGTAAATTTTGCTGATTTTCACCTGAGTTGTTTCCTTTAATATGCAGACTTAGGGCTATTTAGGTGACAACTGCTATGGTTAGAAAACATGTTATCAAGAATTTGCACCTCTAAAATAGGAAAAAAAATGTCTTAGGAATTTATAAGATGTAATTCTATTGGCATGCCAAATACATCTATATATTTATATGTTGTGTACACAGTGTTTCACTACTGAAAATATATAAACAACTCTAATTGATTCTAAGAAAATCAAGTGCTTCAAGCACTATCAGGAAAAAATAAAAGACTAGTCAAATGCTCTTTCAACTTTATGTAACTTAAGTAAAATCTTTAATATTAGCTAGCTTTAAATGTCTTCTTTTGAAAAGTGTCTGTTCACATCCTTTGACCATTTTTTGATGGGGTTGTTTGTTTTTTCTTGTACAATTGTTTAAGTTTTCTGTAGATTCTGGAACTTAGCCCTTTGTCTGAGAGGTAAATTGCAAACAAATATTTTTCTCATTCTATTAGCGTCAATTCACTCTATTGATAGTATCTTTTGCTGTGTTTGCAGAAACTCTTAAGTTTAATTAGATCCCACTTGTCTATTTTAGCTTTTGTTGCCATTGCT
This sequence comes from Cheracebus regulus, assembly GCA_963574635.1. Lineage (NCBI taxonomy): Eukaryota > Metazoa > Chordata > Mammalia > Primates > Pitheciidae > Cheracebus > Cheracebus regulus. The sequence goes on along the minus strand of CAUYQU010051212.1, from coordinate 76 downwards.
TTTGGTGTTTTAGTCATGAAGTCCTTGCCCATGCCTATGTCATGAATGGTATTTCCTAGGTTTTCTTAGAGGGTTT
>CAUYQU010051211.1:0-21632 GCA_963574635.1 Cheracebus regulus | reverse complement strand
ACTCCAGTGGCTGAAGCATATAACTGCTTGAACCCTGGTGGTGGTGGTTGCAGGGAGCAAATGTCATGCCAATTAACTCCAGCCTGGGCAAAAATTTGTGAATCTTTATAAAAAAAAAAAAAAAAAAAAAAAAAAAGACGGAGCAGAAAAAGGTTTCTAAGATCTCTCTAAATATGACATAACAGCGTGGGCTACTTTTCATATTTCAGGAGAAGAATCGAACCATGGGAATTTTACATCTCCTATGATCCCAGAGAACTCTGTAAAGAGGCCTGTCTGCTCTATGAAATCAAGTGGGGCATGAGCTGGAAGATCTGGAGAAGTTTAGGCAAAAACACCACCAATCACGTGGAAGTTAATTTTATAGAAAAATTTATGTCAGAAAGACATTTTCACTCGTCCATCAGCTGCTCCATCACCTGGTTCTTGTCCTGGAGTCCCTGCTGGGAATGCTCCCAGGCTATTAGAGAGTTTCTGAGTCAGCGCCCTGGTGTGACTTTGGTGATTTATGTAGCAAGGCTTTTCCATCACATGGATCAACAAAACCGGCAAGGACTTAGGGACCTCGTTAGCAGTGGAGTCACTCTTCAGATTATGAGAGCATCAGGTAAAAACAGTAAACAAAGAAATTTCGTTGTTTACAAGAGACTGTGGGGATAGTAGCTGTTTTTTAGGCCAGAAGATTGGTTATCCCAGGGTGGAAATCTCAGAAGTAGAAGTCCAAAATAATGTGTGAAAGGATTAGATCTGAAATTCATGACAAGGAAATAACAAAAATACAACTCCTGGCTATGCCTGGTGGCTCATGCCTGTAATCCCAGCACTCTGGGAGGCCAAGGCGGGAGGATCACTTGAAGCCAGGTGTTCAAGATCAGCCCCATCTCTACAAAAAAATTAAAAAATCAGAAGGCATGGTGGCATTTGTAGTCCAACCTGCTTGGGAGGCTAAGGTGGGAAGATCTCCTGAGCTCCGACGTTCAAGGCTGCAGTGAGCTATGTTTGGACTTACTGGCCTAGGTGACAGAGCAAGACCCTGTCTCAAAAAACAACTGCCACCACCACCACCACCAACTCTTTTCTCTGGTCTTGCCTCTCAGCCATCTTTAAATGAACTACTTTATTCTTTTCAGGGAGCCTAATGTCCAGCAGCAAATAGACCAGAGACTGGAGGCTTTCTATATGGTAAACTAGGTTGGGGCCCTTTTTAAGTAATTTGCCATTCTGCTTGTTGAATGAGCCAAGATTTGTGTTTCCTTAGAGTATTATCACTGCTGGAGGAATTTTGTCAACTACCCACCTGGGGAAGAAGCTCACTGGCCACAATATCCACCTCTGTGGATGATGCTGTATGCACTGGAGCTGCACTGCATAATTCTAGTGAGTTACTTTAGGGACACAAATGCTGATGCAAAAAGAAGCATCCTTCTTTAAAGTTCTTTCCTAAGAATTTTGATTCTTACCTTCTTTTTGACATTTATATTGAGATTTAGTTATTTAACTAGCTAGCTCCTCTTAAGAAAATCTCAGAGCCAGGTGTGGTGGTGCACACCTGTAGTCCCAGCTACTCAAGACTCTTGAGTCCAGCACTTGCAAGCTGCAGTGAGCTATGATCATACCAATATGCTCCAGCCTGTGTGGTATAGAAAGACCGTGTTTCAAAAAACAGCTGGGCGCAGTGGCTCATGCTTGTAATTCAAGCATTTTGGGAGGTTGAGATGGGAGGATTGCTTGAGGCCAGGAGCCTGAGACCAGCCTGGCCAACATAGTGAGACCCCATCTCTAAAAAAAAAAAGAAAATTATGCGGCCAGGCACAGTGGCTCACACCTGTAATCCCAGCACTTTGGGAGGCCGAGGCGGGCGGATCATGAGGTCAATAGATTGAGACCATCCTGGCCAACATGGTGAAACCCCGTCTCTACTAAAAAATACAAAAATTAGTCCCAGCTACTCAGGAGGCTGAGGCAGGAGAATTGCTTGAACCTGGGAGGCGGAGGTTGCAGTGAGCTGAGATCGTGCCACTGCATTCCAGCCTGGCGACAGAGCAAGACTCTGTCTCAAAAAAAAAAAAAAAGAAAAGAAAAAATAAAGAAAAAAAAATAAAGAAAATTATGCATCAAACAAACAACACCTAAACCTAAGAACAAGATAACTTGTTTGTGGGAAGTAAGTGGGAGAAGGGAATCTGGATAAACTGATCTAAGATTTATGTGGTCCCCATATTAATTACATTTTATTATTTTTATTCTTATTTTATTATCATTTTGAGATGGAATTTTGCTCTTGTTGCCCAGGCTGGAGTGCAACGGCATGATCTTGGCTCACTGCAACCTCCGCCTCTTGGGTTCAAGCGATTCTCCTGCCTCAGCCTCTCGAGTAGCTGGTACTATAGGTGTCTACCACCATGCCCAGCTAATTTTTTGTATTTTTAGTAGAGATGGGGTTTCACCATGTTGGCCAGGCTGGTCTCAAACTCCTGACCTCAGGCGATCCACCTGCCTCGGCTTCCCAGAGTGCTTGGATTACAGGTATGAGGCACTGCACCCGACCATTATTATTATCTTTTAACCCACAGGGTCTCGCTACGTTGCCTAGGCTGGGGTGTGGTGGCTATTCACAGGCACCCTCATAGCATAACACAGCCTCAAACTCTGAATTCCTGGCCTCAAGCAATCCTCTGACCTCAGCCTCCTGTGTGGCTAGAACCACATGCAAGTGTCATCGTGTCTGGCTTTATCATTATTATTGTTCTTGTTACCACAACACATATTGGCTCTACTGTATTCTCCTTTCCCTTATTAGTGTGTGTAACCTTTATTTATTTATTTATTTATTTTTAAAAGATGGGGTTTCACCCTGATGGCCAGGCTGGTCTTGAACTCCTGACCTCAGGTGATCTACCCACCTCGGCCTCCCAAAGTGCTAGGATTACAGGCGTGAGCCACCCCGCCCGGCTGTGTATAATCTTATTGAAGAAAATGTACATGTTCCATTTGATTCTCTTGAAAGTAGTAGTTCAGGCAGGGTGCGATGGCTCATCCCTGTAATACCAGCACTTTGGGAGGCAGAGGTGGGTGGATGATTAGAGCCCAGGAGTTGGAGACCAGCCTGGGCAACATGGTGAATCCGAGTCTCAACAAAAACACAAAAAAATTGATGCACACCCGTAGTCCCAGCTACTTGGGAGGCTAAGGGGAGAATTGTTTGAGCCCAGAAGGTTGAGGCTGTAGTAAGCTGTGACTGTGCCACTGCACTCCAGCCTGGGTGAATGCAGTGAGTCCAGAGCAAGACCCTGTCTCAAAAAAAAAAAAAAAAAGAAAGAAAGTAGTTAAATCGTCTTCCAATTGACATTTACAAATGTTTGTGGTGATAACAGTATTGATTAAAATATTTATCCTAAGGATTAAATATAATCCTTTTTTATTCCAGGGTCTTCCACCTTGTTTAAAGATTTCAAGAAGATGGCAAAATCGACTTACATTTTTCAGACTTCATCTTCAAAATTGCCATTACCAAATGATTCCACCACACATCCTTTTAGCTACAGGGCTGATCCAGCCTTCTATAACCTGGAGATGAATAGAGTAATTCCATGTGTATACTGATTCAAGAACAAGCAATGATGACCCACTAAAGGGTGAATGCCATTTAGAATCTAGAAATGTTCACAAGGTACCCCAAAACTTTGTAGCTTAAACCAACAATAAATACATATTATCTCTCACAGTTTCTGTGGGGAAGGAATTTAGAAGCAGCTTATTTGTGTGTTCCTGTCTCTGGTCCCCCAGGAGGTTGCAGTCAAGATGGCAGCCAGGGCTGCAGTCATTTGAAGCCTTGACTGAGGCTGGAGAATGATTCTCAGGTGGCAGGCTCAGATGGCTGGCAAGTTCGTGCTAGTGGCTGGTAGAAGATTTCAGTTTCTTGCCACATAGGCCTCTCAACAGGATTGCTTAAATAAACTCAGGACATGGCAATTGACTTCCTACAGATGTTATCTTTTGAAGAATTTCTTGTAGAGATGGAGCTTTGCCATATTGCCCAGGCTGGTCTCAAAGTCCTGGACTCAGGTGATCCACCAGCCTTGGCCTCCTAAAGTGCTGGAATTACTGGTGTGAGCCACTGTACCTCGCCCTGGGCAAGTGATCTAAGAGAGACCAAGGTGGAAATTTCCTTGACTTTAATGACTTCGTCTTGGAATCACAGCTTATTTCTTTTGCAATATTCTATTCGTCACATAGGCCAGCCATGATTCAGAGTAAGAGGGGACTTATACACAGCAATTTTAAACTCAGGACATGAAAATCACTGGATTTTGAAACTCAGGACATGAAAATCCAAGATGGATTTCCCCTGTAGGGGCTTTCTCTGTTTTTAGGACAAATCATTACGTGGAACCAACTTCTGAAGACACAGCTAGAGGAAAACAAAAGACAAAGTAGTAGCATTTATTTTTATTTGTTTCTTAATTAGAATATCATAAGATTTACAGATAATTTATAGAAGATTGGATGACCAGCTGCAGAGAGGAGCTACCCTCTTTGTGAGAGCTTCAGATACCTACAAAGACATTGAATGACTTGCCTGCGGAAGTTGTTTGATAGGAATTCTCATTGGTTTACAGAAATAATATTGGTTAGTGAGTGGCTATACATGGTGTCCAGCACAGGGCATTTTGTGGTTGCTTGGCATCAGTCTACAGCCCATGTAGCAAGGGGCTTTAAGCGGTAATCAGCTCAAGCAGAGAGTGTGATATGATGACTGTCACATTTTAAATGTTCCTCTGGGCTTGATAATTTAAAGGGGCTCACATTCCTCAGATAAAACATTCATTTTCTTTCTCAGACCTAAACATCATAATAACCACTGCTATATTATCATTTTTTAGTAGGAGGATGAGGAGGGCTAAATCAGACACAATTACAAAAAAACTCAGCCTACTCATCAATTACTCATATAAGCTGAATAACAGCCATTTTAATTTATAACTCCTTTACAATAATATTAAATCTACTAATGAGGCCAGTCGCAGTGGCACACACCTGGAATCCCAGCATTTTGGAAGACCGAGGCGGGTAGGTCACTTGAGGTCAGGAGTTTGAGACCAGCCTGGCCAACATGGTGAAACTCCATCTCTACTAAAAATACAAAAATTAGCTGGGCACGATGGTGCATTCCTGTAATCCCAGCTACTCAGGAGGCTGAGGCAGGAGAATTGAACCAGGACTGGGGAGGCAGAGGTTGCAGCAAGCCAAGATCGCACCACTGCACTCCAGCCTGGGCTACAGAACAACACTCCATCTCAAAAAAACAAACAAACAATAAAAAGCAGTATGATTTCATGAATCATAGAGTTTATTGCCATACAAAAAGATTTTTTATTTTTCATATTTTTTTTTATTTTACAACACCTAAAGAGGAGGAGAATAATGAGAACAAATCTCACAGGAAATACACCCCATAGGCAAGGTATGTTAGCCACATAGTGAGTTCCAGTTTTGATATAATCCAATTATTAAAGTCTAGTTGCTCCATTAGGATGGAAGCAGGCCTCTGTGGAAAGTGAAATCTAACTGAAGTTTAAGATGTTCCTTTACGTGGAATCTTCTCAGAGAGACAAATGATGCCTTAGGTCCCTCAGCACCCGTGGGCTGTGTGTTGGCAGAATGAGGTTTCAGAGATAAGCCCAAAGGCTAACACAGTAGTGGTTTGCCACCGTCTGAGCTCTCAAAGTGTCTGTCAAAATCTTGGGTTTACATGTATTTTGGAGTCTAGTAGATTAGGTCAGTTACTCATATATGCGGTCTAATGAGGTGTGACATAACACTCTTGCAGGGAGGGGGAATTATAATCCATGTTCTTATCAGAGCAAAACATACATCACTCATGTCGAAAACTATGGAAGTAGAACCATGTTAAAGGTTTAAAACAGCACTTTTAGCTGGAAATTCAGCCCAGGCTGGAGCCTTTTTGTAGATCAAACAATTTTCTTTTTTTTCTTTTTTTCTTTTTTTTTAAAGATGGGGTTTCACCATGATGGCAAGGCTGGTCTTGAACTCCTGATCTCAGGTGATCCACCCACCTTGGCCTCCCAAAGTGCTGGGATTACAGGTGTGAGCCACTGCGCCTGGCCAATCAAACCATTTTCTAATTACACTTAGCAGGTATCTCATCAATGTTAGGTGCTACTAATTTTATCACAACAATTATAAATACACCACCACAAACTATATCTCACTATAAAAAAATCATCACTTACTTGATCTGTGTTAATTACAGCTGTGTCCTTGCTACTCCTCTTCCTCTTTTAGCGTTGATATTACTATGCCTGTGCTATTCACAAACATAACATCAATACCACTGTGCTTTATCCCACAAGGAGACTCAATTTTATAACAATGTTATTTTCTGATTCTTTGTCTTACAGAAGTTTATATTCTTATTTTACTCAGATTTAGGAATTTCACATGTAACATATTCGGTTAATAGGAATAGTCTAAATCACAATATCTGTTGGTTCCTTAAGATTCACGGTATAAGCCTGATATGGTTTGGATGTTTGTTCCCTCCAAATCTCATATTGAAACGTGATTCCCAATGTCAGAGGTGGGCCCTAATGGGGATAGGGCTCTGATTAATGGAGGAACACCAGGGTCCTTTGTGTCATGCTGATTTAGATAAAACAACATGGAAACATGTGGTGTGGTTTTAAGGAGTGGAGAGTTTAATAGGCAAGAAAGAGAGAAGAAGCTTTCCGCCAGAGAGACAGAAGGTGAGGGGCTCCAGGAGGGAAATCTGTGTGTGGTAAAGAAGGAGTTGGTTATATTAGGAGGCTGGAGGAGGTGTCTGATTTGCATAGGGCCCAGGGGATTGGTTTGATCAGGTGTGTCATTCACACAGTCCGCAAAAAATCTGGCTCTTCCACTTTAGTCCTTTAATATGCAACTGTGAGTCACCACGATGTCCTGAGCACGTGTGAGCTATCAGGAAGTGGCCATGACACTTGGCACATGTGGTGACGATGAGAAGAAGCCATGCCGGCCACGCTGGGTGGACCCAGTTTCTAATCACTTACATTTGCATATCAAAGCTTGGGGGGGGGCCTGTTTTTTCAAGCTGCCTGTTAGAAAATAAATGTCATGGAGGTTGCTTCTCATTATAGGAAAATTTCCACTGAGAAGCTTTATGCTTTCTAGCTGCCTAAAAATTATTTCTTAATAACTCCACGTATTATTCCTTGCCTCAAGAGAAGTAAGACTAATTGCTGTTAGGGGGTGTTGGACGATAATGCTTTCTGGCTCCTTCCTGCTGAAAGGCACGTCATGTGGGGGAACAGCAGTTGGTCCTCTTCCTGAGGTTGATCTAAGGGTTCTGGGAAGAATGGTGTGTCCGTGTGTCACTCTGCTTACAGCACCGTTGGAGTTTGGTTGCTTCTAGGTGAAGAGATACAATTTTTACAAGAAGATTTAAAATACAGAGCCAGAATATGAGTATTAAGATGACCACCGTTAGTGGGGGTCCTATAGACCAAACTTGAGTTTGACACGGGTTAGTTACACCAATGGGTTGCAATACCAGTGTTCTTCCACTAGATGTCGTTGCACATCACAAGAGATGTTAATATAAAAGTAACATTTTCCTTGAGAAAAGCATACATTTTCCCCTTGACTTACCATCAGAGAATAATTTTAAGCATAGGTCATTTTTATGAGTTGTAATATGATTGGGAGAAATATAATATTGGGTGGCTAAAATAACTTTAGCGTTAATCTTGACAATTTCTTTCCTTTAATTAATTCTTTCGTGACTTTCACAGACCCTCTTGGAACATACTCAAACTTTCTGACTTCTCCTAAATATCCTTCCTTTAAACAACCAATAATTCCTTTTTATTTTATTTTATTAGAGACAGGGTTTCACCATATTGGCCAGGTTGGTGTCAAATTCCTGACCTTGTGATCTGCCTGTCTCAGCCTCCCAAAGTGCTGGGATTACAGGCATGAGCCACCAAACAACCAATAATTTCATTTTAGGACAAGAATTTACCATACAAAATTTTTCCTTATATAAAATCTCTTTCTTTATAACCTTCTTTTAATAGTTTAGAGTGCATCCTATTACCAATCTTCAGTAAAAATCCTATCAAACTTAATGATAGTAAAATTTTTATGCTTGCTTCTTATCCATAACTATCACTCCTGCTATAAGCAAAATAACCTTGACTAAATCTTTCCTGCAATTATTAATCCTATAAGGATGATAATCAGGCAAAATATTACAGCAATTAGAATTTTACAACCAGAATTCCACATTGTGGGTACCACGGTGTATAGTTCTATTGCAAATAGTAGCGTGACTATAACAATTCCCACAAGAGTGGCATAGTAAATAATTTTTGTTTAAATCTTTTCTTGTCACGATATAACATTCTCCTTTGGGGATCTATAAAGTTACAAATGCAGTCTCACTTATAATTAAATCTCACTGCAAATATGCATTAAAAGGAAGTTTTGATATTTGGTGGCAGCTTTTGAGAGGAAAGGGCAGAAATAATAAAAAGTATCTGGAGAGGTAGGAGTTGTCCTCACTCAGTTACTTTGTGATTTTCAGCTTAAGATCATCTATTTCTCCTCATTGATATTCAGGATGTTTTTCTGGGCTGTCAGGAGTCGCTCCCTCAGCTCTTCAGGCTCTGACTTGAGTGTGACATACCTGGGAGTTGATTCCTCTAACTTTTACTGCCAAGGGGGTTGAAGGAACAGCGTAGGGCCTTTGCCAGCTTTGCTTAGGGAAGGAGACAGAGATGAGAGTTTTCGCTAATACCAAATTTCCTGGGTTAAATAAAGGTGGTTCTGTTTCCTGGGGGTTGGGCTTCTGCTAGTTGTGTTAATTCTTGTTGCAAGTGAGCTAGAGAGGTTACATGCTTAACCAATTTAGAAGTTTCCTGACTGAAAACAATCTCTGAGCACATTGATACATCTTATCCTTTCCCTATGGCAAATGGAGTTTGTCATCCTCTGACTGTAGCCTTCCTGAGGGCTGGAAAGTATGCCCTTGAGAAGTGGCCTATTTTATTTCTGCAGGGGAATACTGAGGTTTAATTTTTCTTATGGAAACTTCCTAGATTAGAAGGGGCTTGAAATGCCTTAATGCCTCGAGGCTTCCTTGCCTCTCACTTAACGGCCTGATAAGCTAACCTATTTCCTTTGGCCCCTCATTTGTTCCCTTTTGGTGTTCCTTACAATGCATTCCTGCTATTTCTTGTGGAAGAAAAATGGAGGATAATAACCTGCTAATTTCTTGGTGATATTTTTATGGGAGATACATTAGTGGCAAGAAAATGTCTTTCCTTTCAAGTGGCAGCATAAGTGTGGAGAAGCAAGAAAGCATACTTGGAAGTTAGTAAAAATGTTAGCTACCTTTCCCTTGCTTAATCCAAGTGTTCTTTTAAGAGCTATTAGCTCAGCTAATTGAGCGCTTGTGCCTGAGAGACAGTCTTTAGAGTGGCTACTGCTTATCCTGCCTTATGTACTTCTTGCTTTACTGGCTGTTTGTTGGCTAAGAGCTCTCCCTAGAGGACAGTAATACAGCCACATTATGTGGAGTGTGAACACTTAAATTATTTCCTAGGGTTAACTTGGAGGCTTTTCTGACTAGTAGAACTATCATGACAATGGCTTGGAAGCATGTGTCAACCAAGGTTGAGAAAAATACCGGATTAGAGTTTTTCCTGAGATGCTCCTTTTTGGTTGTGCTGCGGGAAGAGGGTAGGCCTGGATTAGAAAGGAGAAAAAAAGAGAGACTGGCTCTGGTGTTTAGAAGGAGGTCTACTTTCCTTCCTTTAATTTCCAGAATCACCCAGGGCTCCTGCGCTATAATGGCAGATTGAGCTGCTGGAGCCGGAGTTTGAGCCCTGGGACCCATCAGTCCTGCTGGGTCATCTGTGAGGATGGTTCTGAGCCCAGTGACCTCCACCTTTGGGGGCAGTTCTGTCTCCAGTGGCCTCCGCCACAGGCTGGATGGGTTGAGGTGCCTTCATCTTGCTGTATAGTCATTCTTTCTTTCTTTTTTTTATTTTTTTGAGATGGAGTTTTGTTCCTGTTACCCAGGCTGGAGTGCAATGGCGCGATCTTAGCTCACTGCAGCCTCTGCCTCCTGGGTTCAAGTGATTCTCCTGCCTCAGCCTCCTGAGTAGCTGGGAGTACAGGTGAGCGCCACCACGCCCAGCTAATTTTTTTTGTATTTTTAGTAGAGACGGGGTTTCACCATGTTGATCAGGATGGTCTTGATCTCTTGACCTCGTGATCCACCCGCCTCAGCCACCTAAAGTGCTGGGATTATAAGTGTGAGCCACCACGCCCAGTCTGGGCATTCTTTCTTTAAATGCCCTGGCCTGCCCCACTAATAGCAACTAGCAGATGCACCTCAGGGGGCTGGACTTCGCAAGCTTGCCAAGCTGCTGCTAGAAGCCTCTTCTTCTCCTGACCATTTTTTCTTTTGGGCCTCCTCCTGGTCGCTATTATAAAAGACCAAAGTGGCCACGTTCAGGAGGTTCTCTAAGGTGCTATCTAGTCCTATAGCTTGCTTTTAAAGCTTCCTTTTAATATCAGAAGCTGCCTGTGTAATAAGCTTATCCTTTAGGATGAGCTGTCCCTTGACTGAATCGGGATAAGGAGTGTTCTATTAGTGCCTCTCTCAGTCCTTCCATAAAGGCTACAGGATTCTCATTTGGGTTTTTGTCTATCATGGACAGTTTAGAGTAGTTGAGAGGTTTGGCCCCGGTTTTCCTTAGGGCCTCTAATGTACACTTTAAAAAGTACTTCCTTTTCCATTCATCTGCTGAGTTACTGGGGTCCCAGTTAGGGTTGTCAAGGGGAACGCTTTTCCTCCCAGTTGAGAATGGCATTTCTGCTGTTTCTTCTCTTTCCTTACCTGCTTTCTTCCCTTTTGGTGTGTAATAGGAGACACACCGCTCATCTCTGAAATCAGAGCTCCCTGCTTTTCAGCTGCAGTGAAAGTCTTGTTTAGGAGGTGAAATACCTGAGTTAACTTTTGGAAAGCCTTTATATATCTATCAGTGCTGTCAGAAAATTGGCCTGTCTCCCTTTATTTGCCTAAGATCCTGTAATGAGAAAGGAACTTGAAGGGGCTGCAAATAAGGGGCATCTTCATATGGTTCCCTTGGAAGTTGCTTCTTTATTTTTTCTTTCTTTTCTTCTCTTTTCTCTCTCTCTCTCTCTCTCTTTTTTTTTTTTTTGACAGAGTTTTGCTCTCATTGCCCAGGCTGGAGTGCAATAGCATGATCTCGGCTCACTGCAACCTTTGCTTCCCAGGTTCAAGCGATTCTCCTGCCTCAGCCTCCCAAGTAGCTGGGATTATAAGCATGAGCCACCATGCTGGGCTGACTTTTTTTGTTTGTTTGTTTGTACTTTTGGTAGAGATGGAGTTTGTTCATGTTGGTCAGGCTGGTCTTGAACTCCCAACCTCAGGTGATCTACCCGCCTCAGTCTCCCAAAGTGCTGTGATTATAGTCGTGAGCCACCATGCCTGGCTGTAAGAAAATTATGTGGCCAGGCGCGGTGGCTCACACCTGTAATCCCAGCACTTTGGGAGGCTGAGGTGGGCGGATCACGAGGCCAAGAGATCGAGACCATCCTGGCCAACATGATGAAACTCCGTCTCTAAAAAATAAATAAATAAATAAATAAATAAATAAAATGAAAGAGAACCGAGAATAAAAGTGTTCATTTAGTCTCCTTCCTTTCCGCATGACCCAGGATGGAAAGTAAGACAGTGGCGCATCCTCCTGTTTTACCTCCCTGGTTCCTGGGACCTGGTACCCTGTTAAATGTGCCACCCATGGTTGTAAGCGTGGTCCTCCAAGCCGTGGGACTGACCGGATAAACTAAGTGATGGGACTAACCACGCTTTTCCCAGGCAACCTTAGCTTAGCTGCCTTGTGTGATTCCCTTTGACTTCCTAGACCTATGTGATCTGCCTGGCTGCCTGAAAAATTGATCCTCAGAAAGACCCCGTTGTCTTTGGGCAAAGCTCCTTTAATGGAGGCAGAGTGCTAGACTGCTTGCTATTATGGCCTGTGCTAAAGCAGTTACCCTTAAAAAAAAGGTTCTGGTTAACTTCCAAAGTTAAAATCTCCTTACTATTTAAGTACCATTTTAACAGGTAACAGACTAGGTTTCTTAAAAGAACATAGGAATTGAATGGCCGTTTTCCTGCTTATGGGACAATATTAAGACTAAAATTTGGCAGCAGAGGGCATATTCCTTTTTTTTTTTTTTTTTTTTTTTGAGACAAAGTCTCACTCTGTTGCCCAGGCTGGACTGCAGTGGTGTGATCTCTGCTCACTGCAACCTCCATCTCCTGGATTCAAGCAATTCTCCTGCCTCAGCCTCTCAAGCAGCTGGGACTACAGGTGTGCACCACCATGCCCAGCTAGCGTTTGTATTTTAGTATACACGGGTTTTCATCATATTGGTCAGGCTGGTCTTGAACACCTGACCTTGTGATCCACCCGCCTTGGTCTCCCAAAGTGCTGGGATTACAGACATGAGCCATGGCACTTGGCCAGGGACATATTACTTCTAACTGCTGAAGCCAGAACTTTCCTGTTCACAGAAGTAGCCTGGAGCCTCATTTCTAGTGGTGTAAAAGGAAGCTCAGTGTCACCATAAAAAATGTGTCTCCTGCCGGATGAGGTGGCTCACGCCTGTAATCGCAGCACTTTGGGAAGCCAAGGCGGGCGGATCACCTGAGATCAGGAGTTTGAGACCAGCCTGACCAACACGAAGAAAGCTCTTCTCTACTAAAAATACAAAGTTAGCTGGGCATGGTGGTGCATGCCTGTAATCCCAGCGACTCAGGAGGCTGAGGCAGGAGAATCGCTTGAACCTGGGAGGTGGTGGTTGTGGTGAGCTGAGATCACGCCTTTGTACTCCATCCCAGGCCACTAGAGCAAAACTCTGACTCCACTGGGGGTGGGGGGCGGGGGGAAGTGCCCCCGAAGAGGATTTATACTTCCACTAGGTGGCGCTCTTGGCTTAGAAATACCAGTGCTCACCGGAGAAACCAGAGAGCTTTTTGAGTTAACTGCCCGCTGTTTGCCCATCTTTCCAAACAGACCTGTTTCCCTGAACTGTAAAAATTCCTGCACATTTCAGAGAGAGAGAGAGTAAGAGACTGTGGATAGAGAAAGAAGGAAAATTTTGCAACAGGATAGTAGGAAGAGAGCCTTGAGATTAAAGGACAGATTTGACGTTGAGGTTTGCTCCATAGTCACCACTCCAGTGAATGAATTCCCGGCCAATGCACCAAAATGATAAGGCTCCGATAAATGGAGGAACAGCAGAGTCCTTGGTCTGGCGTTGATTTAGATAAAGTGATATGGACACATGTGGAGTGGTTTTAAGGAGTGGAGAGTTTAATAGGCAAGAAAGAAGGGAGAACCTCCTCAGTAGGCAGAGGGAGTGGGGCTCCGAGAGAGAAACCCCGTGTGTGGCAGAGAAGTAATCGGTCATATTAGGAGGCTGGAGGGGGCAGTGTCTAATTTGCATAGGGCCCAGGAAATTGGTTTGACCAGATGTATCATTCAAGTGGCCCGTGAAAAACCTGGCACTCCCACCTTAGCCCTTTAATATGCAAATGTGGGCCACCATAACATCCTGAACACATGTGAGTTATCTGGAAACAGCCATGACACTGGCACATGTGGTGACAAGGAGAAGAGGGCGGCACTTACCATGTTGGGTGGACCTAGTCTCTAATCACTGGCATTTGCATATCAAACTTGCGGGCCTGGTGTTTCAAGCTGCCTTTCTGTTAGAAAATAAATGGTTTGGGGGTTGCTTCTTACTACAGGAAAATTTTCACTGAGAACCTTTACCCTTTCTAGCTGCCTAAAAATTACTTCTTTTTTTTCTTTTCTTTTTTTTTTTTGAGACAGAGTTTCACTCTTGTTGCCCAGGCTAGAGTGCAATGGCATGATGTCGGCTCACTGCAACCTCTGCCTCCCGGATTCAAGAGATTCTCCTGCCTCAGCCTCTCGAGTAGCTGGGACTACAGGCATGTGCCACCACCCCTGGCTAATTTTGTATTTTTAGTAGTAGTGACGGGGTTTCTCCATATTGGTCAGGCTGGTCTGGAACTCCCAACCTTGGGTGATCCACCCGCTTCGGCCTCCCAAAGTGCTGGGATTACAGGCCTGAGCCACTGCACCTGGCTAAAAATTACTTCTTAATTACTCCTGTATTATTTGGAGGTGTTTGGGTCATGTGAGTAGATCCCTCATGAAGTAATGAGTTCTCGCCCTGTTAGTTCACACAAGAGCTTGTTGTTTAAAAAAGTCTGGCCTAGAGGTGACAAATTCTCTTAGATTTGCTTGTCTGGGAAAGAATTTATTTATCCTTCATTTATGAAGCTTAGTTCAACAGGGTACAAAATTTTGGGCTGCACTTATTATTATTATTATTTAGGGAAGCTGAAAATAGGCCCCCAGTCTCTGCTGGCTTGTAGGGCTTCTCCTGAGAAGTTTATTAGTCTGATGGGTTTTCCTTTATAGATGATTTGACCCCTTTTCTCTAGCTGCTTTTATGATTTTTATTTTCTTAGCTTTGACCTAGGATAGTCTGATACTTATATGCCTTGGTGATGTTCATTTTGTATAGTCTCTTGCAGGTATTCTGACCTTCTTGTACCTAGAAGTTTAATTCTCTAGTAAGATTTAATAATATTTTTTTCTGAATTAATCCCTTAAATATGCTTTCTAGATTGCTTATCTTTTCTTCTTCTCTCCCAAGAATGCCTATAAGTCATAGGTTTGGTTGCTTTACATAATCCCGTATTTCTTGAAGGCTTTGTTCATTTTTTAAAAAGCTCCTTTCTTTAACTGGGCTAATGTGAAAGAGCAGCCTTCAAGCCCTGCAATTCTTTCTTCTGCTGGATCTAATCTAGTATTAAAGCTTTCAAATCTATTTTGAAATTCTTTTTTTTTTCCTTCGGTGTCTTGAAGGGAGAGTGGAAGTGGTGTCGGGGGAGGAAAATAATTTTATAGATTGTCTTACTCTTTTAATGAGTTTGAGTTGGTATTTTCCTTCCCCCATATCAAGGGCTAGATGGGGCTGGAGTTTTGTTACCTTTCCCCAGGTCAGTTAGGCATTGGTAAAACTCCAATAGATTAGGCTATAGTAAAATAGTTTCCCTTGAAGAGCATATCTTAAGAACAGAGAGCTCAATGCCTATTTCAAAATGGTTACTGTTCTCCTCCCCCTGCTGGATGCGTTGACAGGGTTTTTCTCTGGTCCTTAGCATGAGAACCTAAAACTCAAGAAAGCATTCCCCCATCCTCCACCACCTCACACTTGCCTCCCACCCCTACCATCAAGACTGACTCCCTCAGAGGTCTTAACTCTCAAGTGAGTCTACACTGAGCTTTCAGAATTTTATCAATTACAGTTTAAAGTGTTTCTACCAATATCGGCTCCAATTGTTGTCTTTGCTCCGGACTTTTCTGCTCCTGATAAATTGTGATTCTCAGTATTTGCCCTCCAGCCTCCTCTAGTTTTAGGGCAGCAGTTTTTCCCGTGACCTCAATTCTCTGACGGCTCTAAGAAGAGCTGTTGATTGTCAGCTTTTTTCTTGTTCTGAGGACCAGAGAAGTGACTTCTCAGCTTTTTACGTATTAGACTAGAAAGTGGAAGTCTCACACAATGTATTTTTGAAAAATAAATGTGAAATTCTGATGTGCAATTTACATGTTATAGGTCATGAAAGAATGCATAAATTCATAATTATATCTTATCTGTTTGATGTAATTTTTATAACTTATATTAAACATTTTGCATGATTCATTCTATATTTTTTGCTACCTACTATTGCTAGATGCTGAGGATATAATAATGAGGAAATAAAAGCAATGTGGTCTATATCTTTGAGGATCCTCTATAGTTTTCATCTCCTTCTCTTTCTCTCTCTTTTTTTTAAAGTAATGAGGAGATGTAGCTTTTGCATATAACAGAAGGAACTTTAGAAGTGAGCAAGTCAAGAATTATGTAGTGACTAAGTGATGTCATGGCACTTTACTTGTGTCTTTCCCAGGCCTTCATGGTTGCAAGAAGGTTGCCAGTGCTCCTAGTCAGGGAGAGATCCTAAAGAAGAAGGAGAGAAGTTAGTGAAGCAATACCTTTATATTAATTATTTTCCTTCACATTTAAACACAGATGCAAGTGGTTTAATAGCAATGAATATCCAGTTGAAGCTACAGATTTATCATTTTCAGCACAATTAGTGTGTGTTTTGTCTTAACTGTAATTTTACGAGACCTATACACCTTAACAGTATCATCAATTAATTTGTTTTGACTCAAAAAAAGAAAATTGCTGAAAAATATTTAAATAAATGTGCCAACAAAGGTACATATATGAAGCTAGTGGCATTGACTATGATACTTACTAGGATGTATAATCATGAAATACTTTCAATTATTGATTTATATGTTAAAATCTATTTGATATATGAGTAAGAGAATATGATGACTTTATATAAAATATAAGTATGATTGTGTAAAAGCTGAATAATTAAAAACTTAACTGAAAGGTACACTTGGATCAACCAAATACTAAAGTAAAAAAGAAGCATACAAAGCTAGAAAAAAATTGTCCAAGGTATGATGGTGCATAATAAAACCAGATAAGCATAAGAAAGCTGATCTAATAGAATAGATAAGAAAGCTGATCTAATAAAAAGACAAAGCATGTCTAATTATGGTATTCAAAGGCAATTGGGAAAACTTTTCATATTTTAAATAACAGTAAACCATTGAAGGAGTAATTGTTGGAACATAATCTAGAATATTAAAATTTTTTTTATTTTTAATGTATGTGGGTACATAGTAGGTATATATATTTACGGGTTACATGAGGTGTTTTGACACAGGCATGCAATGTGAAATAAGCACACCATGGAAAATGTGGTAGCCACCCCCTCAAGCATTTATCTTTTGTGTTACACACAAATCAGTTACATGGTTTTAGTTATTTTAAAATGTACCATTGTTATTATTGACTATAGTCACCTGTTTTGCTATAGTCACCTGTTTTGCTATCAAATAGTTTGTCTTATTCTAAGTATTTTTTTTACCTATTGACCATCCCCACCCTCTCAGTCCCCCACTACCTTTCACAGCCTCTGATAACCATCCTTCTACTCTGTATGTCCATCAGTTTGATCATTTTCATTTTTAGATCCCACAAATAAGTGAGAATGTGATGTTTGTCTTTCTGTGCCTGACTTATTTCACTTAACATAAATATCTCCAGTTTCATCCATGTTATTGCAAATGACAGGATCTCATTCCATTTTATGGCTATATAGTACTCCATTGTATACAGTTAACCACATTTTACATCTAGAATCTTGTTGGACTTCCTTATTCATATTGGAATGTTTAATTATTTTAAATTACTTATATGGAAGAGCACCCTAAGGT
Organism: Cheracebus regulus; assembly: GCA_963574635.1. Classification (NCBI taxonomy): domain Eukaryota; kingdom Metazoa; phylum Chordata; class Mammalia; order Primates; family Pitheciidae; genus Cheracebus; species Cheracebus regulus. The sequence continues at coordinate 4,137 of CAUYQU010051211.1, read as the reverse complement.
GTTCAGAGCTTGCTTTCAAGTTTTAATCTGTCTCTTATACAACTGTAGTTACCATCCCCTTTTTATCCTCCATGTTTGTATAAGGATCCCTAACATTCAAGTGAGGTCAAACAAATATTACACATCATGGTCACAAGGGGAAACACTGACACAGAAAAATTAATGATCCTTTAACCCAGAGTCATAGTCTTTTGAATCATATGAACTTTCCTGGATACACTAAAATCCTCATTTTCATTTACTTCAGAATTTCTTGTTCTTCCTTGTACTGTTTAGGAAAAGGTCATAGGCCTCACATTCAATATATTTCCTCATTCCTTCTAAATTTACTTCCTCTTCATGCTTACTTTCTCCTCACTCGCTAGCCCTAGAGACAGTAGCCAGGGAAGGAGGACTGGAGAAGGAAGAAGAGCCCGGCAAGAGGTAAAAAATGCAACCTCAGATTCTCCTAAATAATAAACTCAGCATTTCCTCTCACGCATTGTGCTGATTCCAAAAGGACTTGCCTGGTATGTGCTGCTGACACACATTTTCTTCTCTTCTCCCTTGCTTTCCTCCCTGTTCTGCTTTCCCCTATTTTTCTTAGTCACTTATGTTTTGTCTTTCTGAAGTAATTTTGGACACTGTGTGCAGGTGCACATTTTCTAAAACATTATAAACCTAAAATGTCCTACCATCTTCACACATGACAGATGGGTTGATTGAGAACTATGGGGTCATAAACATTTTCTTTTTTTTTTTTTTTGAGACAGAGTCTCACTCCTTCACCAGGCGCCAGACTGGAGTGCAGTGGCGTGACCTCGGCTCACCGCAACCTCTGCCTCCTGGCTTAAAGCAATTCTCCTGCCTCAGCCTCCCCAGTAGCTGGGACTACAGGCACATGCCACCACGCCCAGCTAATTTTTGTATTTTTAGTAGAGACAGGGTTTCACCATGTTGGCCAGGATGTTCTCGATCTCTTGACCTCGTGATCCACGGGCCTCTGCCTCCCAAAGTGCTGGGATTACAGGCGTGAGCCACCGCGCCCAGCCAAACATTTTCTTACAATAATTCATTACTCTATATTCACTGCCACCTGTTGTTCCTTCACATTATAGTTTATCTCTTTTTAAAATTTATGATTTTTTTCCTCAGGTTTTTTTCTCATGTACTTAACATGTTGCCAAATAATATGAGTGAGTCTCTTTTCATTATTTATTTCCCAAAATACAATGATCTCTTTAAATTTGCACGTTTATCTTTATCCTTTTAGAAAACTTTTGTTATTCCAATCAAACTCTTGATTATTTGTTTTATCCCATTTACTGTGATTCATACTTAGGAGAAAGTTCTATTCCCTAGGTTGTATTATTCATATCTGCCCCCTATAGATTATTTTTGTATTACTCCTCAGTAGTCTAGCAGAGTTTCTCAATTTTATCTTCCTTTTATAAATTTATTTTTCTGTGCTGTCAATTATCTTTACTTGCTCTAATATGGATTTTAATTATACTATTACATTTTTAATGTTCCACAAGACTTTTCAACTTCACCAAGCTCCCATTCCAGCTCTTACTATTATATTATCCTGCTCTCTTCCCATGTGTGTTTTTTCATGTCTCATAAAGGTTACAACATTTACAAACCTATTGAGGATGACAAAACATCTAAAGATTTTTCTGCCTCCTTCCTTTCTTCAGGTGTTGCCCGTCCTTCATGTTGACAGTCCTTGTCTTACCTATTACTTCTTAATAAATATAATGCTGATTTTATTTTGTTCCTTCTGTAGGTAAAGTATGTACATAAGGTTTTGCTCCTGTTTACTTCCTCATATCTAAGTGGGAGGACAGTTGGATGGGCACTGCTTCCCATGCAGTTCCAATTTCTGGATGATACTACTTTAGCCTAGCTGGATTTGAGTCAACTGCCATTCAGTGCTTACTGTCTGGTTTTAAACATTCAATTTATGGAATATTTTGAAAATTATAACTCATTCCCATTATTCATACAAGATATGAGCACATTTCAATTCATTTTCGACCACCTATTAGTCATTTTGGTATCATAGTTCTCAAAAGGATATCACATTGGTTTGCTTCAAAACCAGAGAAAATAGAATGGTGGCTTCCCAATTTCCTCAGGTAAATATAGGTGCAGACTTTGTATTCTTTTTTTTTTTTTTTTTTTTTTTGAGACCCAGTCTTACTCTGTTGCCAGGCGCCAGGCTGGAGTGTAATGGTGTGATCTCGGCTCATCGCAACCTCCACCTCCTGGGTTCAAGCAATTCTCCTGCCTCAGCCTTCCGAGTAGCTGGGACTACAGGCGTGCACCACCACGCTGAGCTAATTTTTGTATTTTAGTAGATACTGGGTTTCACTATGTTGACCAGGATGGTCTTGATTTCTTGACCTCGTGATCCACCTGCCTCAGCCTCCCAAAGTGCTGGGATTACAGGTGTGAGCCACCACGACTGGTGACTTTGTATTCTTGAGGTAGAAATAGAGAGGAGGAAAAGGATGAGAGATTAGTGAGACAATTATCAACATACTCATAAAATAGAAGATTTTTTTTTTTTTAAAGATGGGGTTTCACCATGATGGCCAGGCTGGTCTTGAACTCCTGACCTCAGGTGATCCACTCACCTTGGCCTCCCAAAGGGCTAGGATTACAGGTGTGAGCCATTGCACCCGGCCAGAAGATGGTTGTTGTGTCAGACATGATTTTACCCACCCAATAACAGAACACATAATTAGCCAGAGTCCACAAAACAAAATTTTAGGTAATTTAATTGTCCCCATTGATAGCAACTAACATTATTTGAACTGAAGTGCAGGTCTGAGGAGTGGATCTTGACCCTTTGGTGTACTATCCAAAATTTTCACAATCTCCTCCAAATTCTCAGTTAATTTACCTCCAATTACCAGGAAAAATAACAGAAACACTATTCAGAGAAAAGGGAGGAAACTAATTATGTTGCCCTTACGCAACTAAGACATTTGCTCTTAGATGTATTATTTTATTCTAGTAGCTTTCTGTTAACTTGTGGGACAGAAAATGTAATTTCAAACACTGAATGGATCTGGACAGTCCTAATTTTTAAATTGTATATATATATATTTATGAGACGGAGGCTTGCTCTGCTGCCAGGCTGGAGTGCAGTGGTGCGACCTTGGCTCACCGCAACCTCCGCCTCCTGGGTTCAAGCAATTCTCCTGCCTCAGCCTCCCGAGTAGCTGGGACCACAGGCGTGCGCCACCACGCCTGGCTAATTTTTTGTAGTTTTAGTAGAGACGGGGTTTCACCATGTTGGCCAGGATGGTCTCAATCTCTTGACCTCCTGATCTGCCTGCCTCGACCTCCCAAAGTGCTGGGATTACAGGTGTGAGCCACCGTGCCTGGCCTAAATTGTATATATTTAAAGTATACAACATGAAGTATTGATATACATATACAAGTGAAATGATTATAGTCAAGCAAATTAATATATTCATCCTCTCATATTTCATTTTTTGTTGCTAAAGTACCTAAAATCTATCTCTTTGCAAACTTCCAGTATTCAATACCATACTATTAACTACAGTCTGAGAGAGATCAAAGATGGCCGATTAGCAACAGTTCAGGAATGTAGCTCCCAGTGAAAGCGCAGAGAACGAGTGGACGCCGCACTTTCCGACGAATTTTTGTTGCCCACAGACCAGGAGATTCCCGGCAGAGGAGCCACACGGGTCGCCAGCGCGACTCTTTTGGCCGGTGTGGCTGTTTTGCCGGTGCTCCAGCGCTGCGCTTCCTGGTGCGGAGTATACGTGACGGACGGGCTCGGCTGGTCCCAACCCCACAAGGAAAACAGCAGTTGGAAGCACTGCGGACTGAGAGTTTCACAGCAAGCACAGCAAACCTGGGAAGGTCCGGCTCTGTGGGGAATGAGCATCCGCCAAAGGAAAACTAAGAAACAGAAAAACTTCATCACCAGGCGGAGAGAGATCCAAGATGGCCGCGTAACAGCAGCTCAGGATTGTAGCTCCCAGTGAAAGCTCAGAGAGCGAGTGGCTGCCGCAATTGCAGACAAATTTTTGATGCCCACAGACTGGGAGATTCCCGGCGAAGGAGCCACATGGGTCGCCAGCGCGACTCTTTTTGCCGGCGCGGCTGTTTTGCTGG